>QVNW01000627.1:0-44766 GCA_014825475.1 Pseudomyrmex flavicornis | reverse complement strand
AACGTTTGATGTGATTGGAAAATTGGATTGCCACATTATATAATTAAATTTTTATTCTCTCTACAGGGATCTAAATAATTTCATATACAGTTAGTAATTAAGCAATACACGTGTACAAAGCAGTACGTATGTAACATGCGCGCACATACGTGCAGAAAAATACGATACGGAGAAATATCAAAATATGTATTATCTCCAAGAGAAAACCTTCCAGAATAAAAAGTATCGAAGAAAGCTGAAGATTTGTTTGTCGATGGAGTAAGGAAACATAATTTGTTATAAAGAATTTACATAATTACATACTTTAATAATATACAATTATTTTTTTAATTATGTAGTTTTAATGTATTCAATAATATATGATTTGCTTATAAATTTTAGTTAATCCAAACAGGAATAAATATTATCCAGAAAGCAAACAATGTGAGAAACGACAAATTCGATCGGAAACTTGGTATCAAAATCGGTATCGTTTACGTTACTCTTGCGTTATCAGACAGCAGACAGATTGACGACAGATCGCGATCAAAGTCTACAAGTTGATGAGTAAGATCCGCGTGTAGCACAGCTCGACAGGGAGTTGCAAGCGGAATTTTATAAATTTCTGCTCTTGCGAGATCTGCTTTGACTTTCATGTAACAGAGTCGGCGGTCGGAATCCGCAACCTTTTCATAACGACATTGGCATAAGTTGTTGCGGATATTTTTTGTATTAAAAATAATTTGCTCGAATTTTTCTGGCTTGGAATTGTTGCTTTATCAAAGAGGGAATCAACACTATTGATGTAATATCATCGCAAGTGACGTGTCAGCCACGGCGTGATAACACGGTTCGAGGAAACCCGTCGCAAACGCCGATGGGAGCAGATGTTTCTCCGACATTTTTCAGCACGCGACGGCAAAACAACACGAGTACAAAGAACAGTACGACAATTGCGTCGTTCGAGCGGACGACGCGTGGGGAAAGTTGTTCGCGGAAGAGCGATAAATCAAACGCGCGTCGGACAAGTTTCAAGAAATGTCGTGTGCACGTGTATGTACATACGCGTCCTTTGCGAATGGGAACGTTCTCGTACTTTTCACTTGGGAAAAACTTGATGTGAAAATTCAACACGTTACACGTTGAACAAGCAAGCTGGCATAAGTCGCTTCATCGTCGAAACGTCTTGCTGTTAGCTCGCGCGACGACCGATCTAGAATTTCGCAAGCAGATCTCCCGAGCTTGATCGCGGAACAATCTCCAATACCTACAGCGAACGACAATCAGAGTAAGTGTAAAAACTCAGTGCAAAGCAACAATTTTTTTCGAAAACGTTCTTTGGAGCGAATTTCCGCTCCATTCGCTCGAGCGGATGTTTCGACGTGCGGTTTCTGACGAAATTGCTTTCGTAATGACGCGCCGGATATCCCGAGAAACAAAAAGTCAACTTACAACGCGAAGGAGTTTCGCTGCAAGAGATCCGTGTTAGCTCCGCTGGGTGCTCTTCCTTTCTCTCTCTCTTGCTGTATACACCTTTGCACTCGCGTTACTTAACGAATGCCTGCGGCAGTCGTAGTATAGCGTATCTCGCGGGTCTCGACATAATCGTATTGTAATAGCAGAATCGCGTCCGAGCCTCCAAGTGTCAAGCAGAACAGCAAGCAGCGCACTACTTCCGAGTTCACCCGAACGACGTACCGTCCGTCACGATATCCGCAACAGCGATGAGGATGAAAGCGGGGATGGGAGAAACGGAGTGTCACTTCAGGTTGCGATTGATTCTAAACAGTTCGCCGCCAGATGGACGTTTTTGCGAAAGTGACCAATCAGCTTTCGCGAATATCCCACACCATGGAAGACAATTGGCTGGTCGTTGCGCGCGTGACTTGCCGAATTCAATGCAAACGAGACACGTGTTGGCAGAGTCACGTTTTTGTGCGAATTTGTTCAGATACGAATTGACTTCGATGAATGTATGTACAGCTCTAAAGGAATAAAATAACGATGCCAATAGGTAAAGAGCGAAAATGTACAGGTGAAGTATGAACGTATAAAAGTAAACTTGCAGCGTTTTCGATCGATACGAGTTGAATCGCTCCCGGAGCGTTCAATGACGTCAGTTTGATAAATCGACCGTATCGCTTGATTTATCAAAGCTACGTCATTGATCGTTTCGGAAATTCGATTCAATCCGGTCGAAAGCACTAAATAATCGTTGCGATTGAAGAATCGCGACGCACATGTTCCTTTTTTTTTACACGAGAGAGCCGTGTTTTTCAAAAGAGCTTCTCTGTTATCAGGTGACAAACTTATTACTGCGCGCTCGTAAAACAGGATTGCAACGTAAAACTAATGCTAATTATTAGTTTTTTAATTGAGAGTGATTTCTGACGGAGAGGAGAAGCCGTTTTGAAGGTCGATCCTATTCTAGATGTAATAAATTCGAAACAGGAAAGAAGTCGTTATAAAAGCTTAGTAAAGTGGCAAGGGGAGCTATAATAAGAGAAAAACGCTATTAAACGCGCGCGTTCTCGAGCCAGGAGAACGTGATCGATGTGCAACAATCAGCACAATATCAAATGCGTCTCTTCGAGCGTAACACTATACGAGGAGGATATTTTGCGGTGCGTGCTTTCTGATTCCGGCATTTTGCATCATGCGAAAACTTTATATCTAACTTTCACATTGTAAAAATAAAAACTTCAATAATAATTTTAGTTGATAATTTTTAGTTCGCAAAGGAATTGAACAACGAAGGAAAGAGATAGTGTGAACCGATAACATCGTGTTGGAGCGTCACGTTGCGATAAACGAAATAAAGAATAAGCACGAATTTATTTATAATAAAAGCTGATAAAGAACGTCGAATCGAACTTTTACTCATCGCTGTGCGTATTGTCGTAACGGTAGTTACTGCGGTAATGTCGCACGTGACATCGAGCCTTACAGCCGCACTCGTGATAGATTTAAATCGCGCGTAAGTATCATTAGAGATGTTCTATCACGCGAGATGCTTATCATCCGTGTATATATATAGACATATATAGTGTGTATTCGAGCGCAAATTGGATTGAGAGACTTGCGGCTTCGACCAAAAATAGCACGAAGTAAAAAAAACCATTAATATGTAATTTTCGCGAGGGAGATTTCCACACAAGTTTCCTTCTCGGGAAGTTTCGAAATTTTCAACGCAACAGTTTTCCACGCAAAATCAATAGATTTCTCAATTTTGAAAAAGATTTATCGTCATCGATCTTCATGTATTTGTTGATCATAGAAAATCTTAGATATGAGAAATCTCGCGAAAGATAAATGTTATTGATACAGATGTTCAAAAACATGTTGCAAACACCCAGGAAATATCATCACTTTGAAAGCCGATGCAAACCCACATGTTTTAATCGTGTTTGCAAGATATTTACAAGTGTGAATATCACAATAGCTTAATGTACTAGAGATTGAATCGATATCGTGAAAAATAAGACATACGTAAGTGTCTTTGAATTACGCAATAAGTTGTCGTTTTAAAATGAACTACAAACTACTAGGTTGTGAAAAAGAGAGAGAGAGAACCGCGAGTCATAATATATGTATAAAAATCATGTGACTATCCTTGACCTAAAACTGAACACAATTCTCGTCCCAAAGAGTTGGATCTGATCCGTGAGATCTAATTTGAGACTCATCTACTGTCACATATCGCGTGAAGTCAGAAAATCATCTCACTTTTACTTCGACTTGCAAACGCAAAAGCAATATTGAGCAACTTTCTTATAATTTTGTTAGTTTATATTTAACTATGTTACTGTCAAAATTGTTGATGAGAAAAAAAAATTGGCGCGTGTCCACAATTTATATTTTGCGATCTATTTTTACAATTGACAAAGAATGAGATCTCGTGATGATGACAATGACGAAGGCCGCTTTCTCTTAGCAAATCTGTTGTTCAGATATACTGAAACAACATGTTTTTGTGTTCAGTATTACGTATTCTTCTTTTTAAATTCCGCAAGAATTTTATTGACGTCACGTGAATTATAAAAAGACAAGATTTATATACATTGTCTCTATTTTTTTTTCTTTCTCTTCTATTCACTTTTCCTCATAAAAATATCCTATATAGCTTTTTCTCTTATATTACGTAGATACAAAAAAATTTTTTTTTTAAATAACAGTACTAAAATTTTATTTTTTTATTGACATGCGCTTCTTTATATTTCTTTCTAAATTCTGTAATCTGAGAAAGAGTCTCTTTTTTTTGTCTTTATCTTAGACATTTTGTTAGGGCTCTTTAAAGCCGTTGCAACGCTTTCTATCTGTAAATCCTTAGAAATGTTTCAATAAAAACATAAAAGAGAGATTACAATACTTATAAAGATTATAACTCGACCTTCGACCTCGTCTTCCTCCTGTTATACATAATGTCACAACCTTGAGATCTTTGGTTTCTCTGTATCGTGTAGAGTTTAGTACAAATGAACAAATTTCGGATAGAATATAAATTGTATTTCTTTTATATAGATCCTAAGTCATGTAAAAAAACGATCTTCTTCTTTTTCTTTGTTTTGTCACAAACTCGACATGTTGTAACGAATACAGTTATTGTGAAACTGACATCAAGTTTTATAACACACAGCTCGCACCTGAGCGTGCGCAGTATGTGGTCAGTGACAGGCGTGCGATATCTTGTCTATAGAAAAGATAAAAGAATTGAAGGTCAGAAGCCGTTTAAAAAAAAAAAAAACAGAACAATATTAGTGGCGTAAGTATCCGGCATGCCAAATATATGTACATACACGATTGCATAATAGAATCAATCGATATCGATTCAATAGAGAATTTGATATTGTGCTCGCACATACTTTCATAGTATGTGTTCTTTGACAGAGAAAGTTTTCATTGTGAAAATTGTCGCATTAATATTCAATAACGTGCGTAAGATGCGATTTCGCTTTGGGCGCTCATGCGCTTTGACTGTCGGTTTATCTTTGCTCTACGTTTAAAGACACTTATGTATAAAACGCTCAGAGTGACCGCAATCGTAGTATACATGTATACACAACAGAAATAACTATAGATTAAAAAAAAAACGCAGCATTAAATGTAAATTATTAATTTATATAAAAAAAAACATGTAATCATAAATATAATTAACAAGATAGAGTATCGTCTATACTAGCATTAATCGATTTTAATCGTGACAAAAACTATCGAAACCGTTAACCGGAGTACGATAATTAATCATATATAAGAGCAAGTTATTAATATCAAGAATATTAATTAAACTTAAAAAAGTTTTAAATTTTTATTTCAACATTGAGAAACGTAATTCTCTCGCCGACACGCACATAGCCCGCGCGCACGGAAATTGCCATCACACAAGATTTAAATTTTCAATGATGATAATTCTTTATGTTGTAATTTCTACATTGTTAAGACATTAACTTTGAGTAATTATGAGTAATTATAAACAGCGCGTTGGTTTTTATTCTGACAGAAAAATTATTATTAGCGGAACATTGTATACACATAATATATGTGTAATATATATCATTATATATATAACATATATAAATATATAAATATAAATATAAATATATATATATACACAATATGTCCATTTCGATATGTTTGTATTCGCGTAAAAGAAATTGAACAAGTCTCCGCAACGAGATCGCGAAAGAGAACTTAACGAATTGTTCATTAATGATGAAGCGACGAGCGGGTTAATTTCGATTGTGCGTTTCGGGAGCAGCGGACCGATTAGCGCGAAGAACAGGACGGATCGGACTCGCGGTATATAACGGTAAAATTGTCGCCGTCCAGCAGTAAAACGAAACTGGAACTCCTTGCGGAAGAGATCAAGACCCTCTCCGGTGCAGTCCTCCCGTACTCGTTGACGAATTTCACGGAAATCTGTCGACAAATTTGATCGAACAAGTGTGCCTCTTCGTCTAAAACAAATCCGAGAAGCATGTTTTTTCGTGACAGAAAAAAACGCGACTCTCTGCCAATTGAAATATATTATTAATGATAAAATCTGTAATAAAACAATTGCTTCGCTCTCTATCTCGTTTTCTTGTACACATTGCGGTCATAGAAAGAGCAAACTAAAATTCACAACGATTTAATAACGTTTCTATCTGTCATATTTGTTTACTTTCATTGTTTGTGTTTTAAAATTGTTCGTATTTAGAAATGCGTGCTTTTGCTCGCATCGTAAGCATTTTTATAATAGTAGTTTTTATTTTTTTTTTTTTTTTTTTTTTTTTTTGGTAAAACCCTCGTGTGTGTGCGCGTCTGTGTTTCCTCCCTTCTCCCCGTAAACCGTCTCCGTTTGACGATCGTGAGGAGTGTGGAGTATACACGAGAACGAGAGACGAGGAGGTTAACACACGCTATTCGCGAGCGATGGGGTTCGACGTGAACCGCTTTCAGGGCGATCCAGGAGAATTTCATCCCGCACATTTCTTCTCTGACCCACCCTGTCCGCTTAACCTCGTTTCTGTACTCGTGTGCGAAAAATCAAGTTCAATGAGGAGACAATTCGAGAAGAAACAACGCACTTATGTAAACAAAATATTCCAATTCTGAGAAAGAAAATGTTCAATGAAGGTTCTCAGAGCTTTGCGAATCCACGTCAATGTATTTTACCAAGTTCGATTCCGAGATAAGAAAGGTGACGGATTTTGAGCGAGATTTTGCAATTATCGCTCGCTCGCGCGTATGTGTTTTGGAATATTCGTACGGTCCTTCCGCGTGAGATATTTTAACGCTTCGATTTGCTTCGCAAATTTCTTTTCTTGTCTTTACGCGGCTTTGCAAATTGATCGTAAATCTTGCATCTCGCGTGAATAAGGTTAGCTTTTCGTATCTCTTTAATGTTTGTGCTAGATACACGTATATATTCTTGTTGACCTTATTTGCATTTGCAAGGAGCTCGCATCTTTTTAACACCCAATCGAGCAATTGCGAATGAAAGTTGTTCTAAATAGAAAATCTTTCAGCTGACAATGATTCAATACTTTCTATAATTTCACTTGCAAAGTAATCTAATACTTCTTTTTCTTAACTTTGCGCTCTAACATACGTTTCTTTAATACTCAGTTTTTTTTTCTTTCTTGAGTAAAATATTCTATAAAGATATTAAATAAAATAAATATAATATTGGTAAAATATTTTATTTTTTGCAAGATAAACTACTGTCTATAAACTATTCTCTAAACTATTGCCTACTCTTCTTTGAAAAAACATATCTTTATGCACTCTGCTAGTAAGTTGCCAATTAGTACTTTATGAGGACTTGCAGATAAGTCCTAATATGTTGCAGGCACCAGTATGCGAGCATGCCTTTTGTCGTACCTGTATCAATGAATGGATAAACCGTCAGCCTACCTGTCCCTTGGATCGCACACCTATCACATCGGCTCAGCTTAGAGCAGTCCCCAGGATCTTGAGGAACCTTCTGGCACGTTTGTGCATCAATTGCGACAATATTGTGTACGGCTGCAACACGATCGTCAAGCTGGACAGTCTGGCGTCCCACTTGGAGCAGTGCGAATACAATCCGAAGAGACCAATGTTGTGCGAGCAAGGTTGCAGCCTGATCATTCCCAAAAACGAGCTCAAGGATCACAATTGCGTTCGAGAACTTCGCAATCTGATACAGTCGCAGCAGCAGAAACTGGCGGACATGAAACGCGAGCTCGGCGAGCAGCAGCTGCAGATCAATCAGCACAAGCGCGAGATACATCTGTTGAAGGATTTTATGCGCGCGCTTAGAGTGTCGAATCCAGCGATGCGAGCGATCGCCGACCAGATGGAACGGGACGAAGTTGTCAGATGGTCTGCGTCCTTACCGCGCGCCAGGGTCACCAGGTGGGGCGGCATGATCTCCACGCCGGATGAGTTGTTGCAGGTGCGATGATTTGTTAATTTGCAATTAATTAATCCTATTAATTGCAGAGTCAAGCGACATTTCAATCATTGTGCTCACCACGAGATTGCGTCTTTGTCGTTTGCAGACAATGATAAAGAGAACCCTGTCGGAGTACAATTGTCCACCGCATGTGATCGATGAGCTGATGGAGAACTGCCACGAGAGAAAGTGGCCGCCAGGCTTAAATTCCCTCGAGACCAGACAGAACTCGCGACGGCAGTACGACAATTATGTATGCAAGCGAGTACCTGGCAAGCAAGCGGTGCTGGTACTACATTGTGATAACACGCATATGCCGGAAGACATGATGGTTGAACCGGGGCTAGTAATGATCTTCGCGCACGGCATCGAGTAGAATCGTTGAGAGTCGTATGTGAATGTGACTTCTTATTGAACATTTTACTATGGGACCAGGATTATCGATGTCACTTTGCAAATTACAAAGAGTGAATATTGAAGAATGAATATTGAAATTCGTCCTTCCATCATTTGCGAATTGACATGGATGGTTCTGGATCTCCACTCAGGATTGACTCGACTGAACGCGTCAAGATTTATTTGGAAAAATTCCGGGATAGATTCGTCTCGTTTATGGCTGAGATCGTAAGATTGCAAAAGCCTTTGCATACATTAAAATAATGATGCATACTGTCGCCCTTTGTGATACGCAATTCTACAGGCACGATTGCACATACAGGGTCGATCAGGACATTTATTGTAATTGACGCAAGAAATCCTCTAGCAGTGCGGATCACTTGCACTACTCTGCTGAAATCCACATTGAAGCCTGCCAGAAGCTATTATAAGTTATCTGAGTACAAAAGCATAATATATAGCCACTTTGACCGAGAAAGTGTTCAAAAGTGTTCATATATATGTTATATGTTTATAAAAACAAATATACATAATACGTTTTAAATAATATAATAATATAACACACATCAAAAGTTTTGATTTATGCTTTTGCATTTGAACAACTTTACGTGTACGACTTGCGTGACGCGATCTTTAATGTGCATCGATGCGGAGTAGTGTGCGATCGAATCTGCTCTAAAAATCAGAACAAATTTCTTGTCATAATAGGTTCGGCTTGCCATTATATCGGTTACCTTGACCGAATCTCCGCAGAAAAAAACTCAATCGAGTGTCTGGATTGTTACACTGTGATATTCCACGTCGGTGAGAAACCTACTTTGAAGGTGCGTGATAAATGACCATTCTAGATCGACCAGTCGATCGAATCAAACGAATAGTACATTTTTCTTTTCACCGGCAGTCCGTTTATCGTATTCATTTCAGGATCGTTTATGGATACCTAGAAGTCTGTGAGTGTCTAAATATAATATTTTAGAAGAGTTAAGCGAGAGATGATCGAAGAGAAAAAAATCCACATTGTGACTCGATAATGCAAACATGAGATCTCGAATAATGGGGAAATAGATTCGTTATCACTGTGATCCGTTTTTAAACATTTTACATGTGTGTCTCAGAAGCCGCGTTTTTCTTCTGACAAACTTTTTCACTTCTCTGCGATTTTTTTTGTTCTTTCTTAAATTTCTTTACTTCTGTAAAGTTTTCATCTCTTTATACATATTTTGTGTTTGTCCTAAGTAAATGCCTTCCACATGTCACCAGACCTACTTAAGCACTCCCTATGAATTGTTGTCAATTGTCTTTGTTTAAATTCTAGTAATATATGTCGCAAATATTTGTTGCTCTTAGTTGATAGCACGTTTTACTTGCTTGTTGTATCATATCATGCTGAGATGTCTTATTGTACTTTGCTCTGAAAGAGATATTCAGTTGAAAATACTTACAAAGTTCCGTATGTTATTTAACACCGCGCATTAAATTCATTATTATTGTAGCCAAATTAGTTTTATTGCACACATCATTGATTTGTGGTTTGCGAATTGTGTAACGTCAAAATATGACTTTTTTTCTTTGCGTAGTTTTTTCTATCGTACTATACACAATCAACTTAGCAGATCAATGTAAGTCAAGATCACAAAGCGCAATACAATTTTTTTCTTACGATAATCGAGTGATCTAAGTTTGTAACACGTACGTAAATAAAAATAAAGAGAAAGCTATTTGTATGTCAAGATAAGAATGGTTTCTCTCTCGACAAAAAAAAAAAAAAAAAAGATCTTGTAATGCCCTGTCAATGCATTAGATATCGTGCTTTAATTTATATTTAAGAGATCTTCGAGAAAAGTCATATATTGAAGAAAGCCACAGAATAACCCGGAGAATAAGAATAACACAAGAAAACCGTGTTTATTATCTTTTATATCTCTTTTTCCGTTCAATAAAAAATATAATACTCTCGACAAACGCCACTAAAAATCACGAAGTAACATAAATTTGTAAGTAAAATAGAGTTTTAAACGTAATGTTGTATACGTAAAAAAAAAAACAATTGTAAAACAATCCAGCATAATAACATTGATCATATGTATATACGTATGCATACATATTAATGCTAATAAACCAGATTTATTTACGCACACTATATGTAGATAAATTTTCGATATACTTTGTATTTTTATTTTTTTTCTCTCTCTCTCACTTTAAATAAGTTATGCAATCCGCAAATCCTGTGCAGGATTATGTACGATGTAAATAAGATGTAATTGCAACAGTTAAATTGATTGACTTTTTTTTTTTTTATTTTAAATGCAACACACAATTGGCAAAAACTAATTTCTCTTATTCTCGTTTGCAATACTAATTATCGAGTGTATCAGTCAATAATCAATAATAATCGGTAATATCATTATTTACAATAAATATTTTTTATAATTCTTTTCAGTTAAAAAAAAAAAAAAAGAAAAAGAAAAACATTTCACGCGCATATTTTTTAAGTTAAGTTTAACGCTTAAGCGACACTTGTAGGTAAGAATTAATTATCGCGCAGAACGATTTACTTTTTTATTAAGTTAAACGTAATTTCTCATTTGCACATAGTTTTCACGATTGCACTCTCTCTTCCACATACTTGTGTGTATGTATGTTCAACTAACAATCGCACATTATTTTGTTTTTCGCTGCAGCATAATAGGTTTATTTGCGTTTATGCAAAAGAAATACACATTTGTTTGTCACAATTTCGTGAAAAGTTTTCGAACACCGTGCTTACGATAAAAATGTAAATTGTTTAAATTTTGATCACTATAACGAAACAACAATTGTGTGTATTTTGACGGAGGAGCAGGCGATTATTTGAGAGAACGATGATGATTTTCGTATAAATCAATGACGCAAAACAATATCAAGACTGAACCAAAAAAAAAAAAAAAAATACATCCATAAAAACATTTTTGAGAATTTATCGTGTAAGAATTTCGATTTATTTACAAGATGTAGACAGTGCGATGACGCACAATTATTACATATTACGTATACATATATATATTCACAAAAAATAAAAACGCTTATAACTTTTACAAAATTTTATTGTGGTTTTTAATTTATCTCCTTCTCTGTATATTAAAACACCAACTTTTTGTACGAATATAATTCATATACTATTCGTACACCTTATGCGCTTCGTTGTATCTTTGGTTATAGTCGTTTTTTTTTTTTTAATCTTGTATCTCAACTAGTTTTTCATAGCCTTTTTTTTGCATCTAGTAAAACTGAGAAAACTTTTTTTTGCAGAAAAGTTTATAGATTTGTAAGTTCAGTCTTTTGTTTTTGTTTTGTACAAGTTTATTTCTCATCTGTTTTTCTCTTGTCTTTCAAATTTGAGCATCAAAAATTACAATACGATAATTGAGGAGAAAAAAGTGATTAAAATAAATTTAAATTTATGTTGTGTTAAGATAATTTCAATATCTTAAATAGTCGGACATACACCGGCGAGAACTTGACCGAAGGCTCGCTCAGGCCTGATTCTAACAGGCCTCATATTAATGTACATATTGTTGATACAGCCGACATATTGAGCTTTCGAAGTGCTGCCCCGCAATGTGCTCAGCAGTGGATGGCCGCCTATATATATTGGATGCCTCGACAACACTCTGGCTATATTTTTGTTGCCGATTCCAGGCGTCGCTGGTTTGTGATCGACTGATAGCAGAACCGCGTTCTTCGATTTGGAAGCTATTAAAAAAAAAAGAAAAAGACGTAGAGAATGTGCGCCATTGCGTTAATATTTTTTACGTTAATTTTTAAGATCATTACAGTTCAAATTATTAATAATGATATCACAATTGATATTACGTACCTCGGATATTGTGCCAATGGCCATCACACAACGAATTTGGTTTTGTCGGCTCAAACGAGGTTTCGATCGAGCCTTTATGCGTAGCCACCAGGAATCTGATAGTGTTGTTGACCATTTCCAGCACGATATAGTCCCTCCTACCGTGCACCGAAAACAAGTGTCCGGATGTCGATCGTGGTTTTATATCCATTTCGATGTCGATCTGGCGATCCACATTGAATCGATCAACTGAAATAACAGTAAAATTATTCTCTTCAACTAAATTTAAGATTTTTACTATTTTACTGGCGATATGAACTTTAAAAAGTTGTGTTTACACAATAGAGAAATATATTTATTACTGTTTAACGTATATCTTTTTGAGGACAAAGATATTTTTTTATATGACCTTCTTACCTGGTTTGAATACATTACTGACGTTTCCGGAACTGGGGAAGAAGAAGAGACCGGGTTCGACTTTCTTCGAGCACGATATCACACCTATTTTCTCCGACGGCTCTCCGACCAGTTGTCCATTTATCATTAAATTTCCTAAACAACCGCTGAACGTTTTATTGAAACCCTGAAAGAGAATGCAAAGATGCGTCTCATAATTTTGCACGTCTAATTGTGCTGTATAAAAAAAAAAATTAAAGATCTTCAATCTTACAACGTCCGTGTCCAAAATGTCGGATAGTTCTGGTAAAACACCGCCCACAAAGAATGGCGGATTAACGTCGATGGTGGTTTCGTCTCCCTGCGAATAATCCGTCACTGGGTTTTCGTCGTCCACGATCAGTTCTCCGTAGTTACCTTGTCTCTTAAAAGTAATTATGTGCCATTGGTTGTCGTTGATCTTCTTGTCGCTCACCAGCAACGCTGGTCCGCTTCCGCAGTCGAATTTGTAATGAATCGTTCCGTTGAGGACATACACGGCGATCAAGTCCTGCTTATTGAGATCGGAAGTGTAAAATATAATTCCCTCGTCCTCTGCTGTTTGTATGTCAATTTGGAAATCGTAATCGTCCTTATATCTTCCTTTGACTGTTCTATATTCTAATCTACTGTTCCTCGCGGTACCAAATCGATAAGCGTTCTCGAGATTAGGATCCGTAGCCGGGTAATAAGGCAAGTGACAATCGTCGACAGTTTGAGGCTGCTGAGTTGGACTTTGCGTAGTAATGGTTGTGATATCGTACTTTTTGCTAGTGTGAATTCGTCCTTCCAGAGGTGGTCCTTTATCGTCGATTTCTTCTTCGTCCGAGGTCACATTTACCACGCTGATTTGAGTCGTCATTTCTACTGAACTATCATCTGGAATTTCTGACGGTATTAATGGTATCAAAACTTCTGGTTCCGAGGGTTGTATGTGATCCCCTCTCTTACACTTTTCTAAGAACGCGTGCGGCCGCTCGTCGTGAGACGTGTTGGCAAAGTTGATGATGATTCTTCCGTTGAGAGTCGCGTCACCGATACACCCGACGAAAGGCATGAATCTATTGTCGGGATCTAAACTAGACGGCAATCCACCGATGTATAGGTTGCCTTGAAGGAAGTGCAACGGTGATGCCGAATCGATGCTGTAACTCTTCGCGTCATCGATATCGAGACTGAGAACTGATTGATTGTGAGTAGCGGTCACCACATGCCATTCATCGTCGTTGAACTTTACATCCGTTTGACTAGTGGTAAGTTCCTTGCCCTGACTATTGAACACGAGCTGGCCGTCTACTAACGACAGGTAGGTGATAGACGGACTAGGCTGGTCATCGTTGGTCGCGTAAAAGATTAGGCCGTCGCTTGCTGAGGTTTTGAACTTCAGATTCACCTGCAATTCGTTTACCAAGTACGGCAAATTCTCTTCCCAGTTGCGCCATCTCACATAGCCAGGTAGATTCTTCTCGAAGGAAACGAGGCTGGCGAACCTAACTGGACAACCAGGCATGACTCCAAACGCCTGCACGTTGTGAGTGAGATCTATCGAAGTATCACGAATGATGACGTTGTCAATGCAACCTTCAAAGCCGCTGTTGCTGACTGACTGATAAGGATGCTTCACGTTGGGTGGATAACCGCCAAAGTAGATATAATCTGACGAAGCCAAGGTTTTGGCAGTTCCTTCTCCCTCTTTCGACGCGACGATATGACCATCAACCTTGAGCAAGCCCTTTCTTTCCTGCCTAAGAGCTTCTACGACGTGCCATGTACCATCGTTATATTTGTCCGAAGATCTCAAGGCGATCTTACCTTCGCCAAGGTCGAACTGGTACAGCAACTGACCGTTTCTCAACTCCAACGACAAGAACTGTTTATTTTTACCCATTAAGTAGATCAATCCGTCGTCCGCAAAAGTTTTGAAAGACAGTTTGATGCTGAACTTCTTTGTGTCCGCCAAGATCTGCGAGTCCTTCTTGTTGAGAATTGCGTAGCCATTTCGATCAAAGCGATATCCGGTACTCGGCGCGAAGTTGATGAGTTTGTCGCGCTCGAGCGCGCTTTTCCAATTGTTTTCGCCGTCGACGAAATTCCAAAAAGACACCGGTATATCGCCTATCACGAGCTCTTCCATCTCGCCTTCGAACGAAGACGCGGTCACGGCATCCTGGATGTGGAAGGATGATGGATAACCACCGACGAATAGTTTCGTATAGTCCGGATCTACATTAAAGATGTAGTAAGTGCCCGACAGAACTCGCTCCTTTTCGTATAATTTATGCTGACCGTCACCGATGTCTTCGCGAACAATCAATTTGACGTTCTTGCCGGTTCTGTCAATGATGATCTGCCGCCACACATTATCCGATACAAATTTGTCATGAATGATCTTCTCAGGCCCGGATCCCAGGTCGACTATGAGCACGGGATATCCGCTCTCTATCAGTAGCGCCATAAAATCATGAGTCTTGGAGCGCGGTAGTTTCATCTTTTCCTCATTGCCGAGATACAACAAAAAGCCATTTGTCTTGTTAGTCCTGAAATACAGAGAAATCTTAGTGGACGTGGCCAGCAGTGGCAAACTTTCTGGATTCTTCAATTCCAGGGTGGTGTTTCTGTAAAAAGTTAAACCGGTCTTGAATCGGTTCGCTAGTTCTCGAGCGTTCGCGATTTTGTTTCTCAAAGCTTCGAGTTTGCTCTGCAAGTCGTTCCCGGTCGCGTCGATCGATTTCTGATTGTTGTTCAGATTGTTTAACAGACTGGTGATGTTCGGCAAGATTTTATCCACAATGTCCAGTTGCTTGTTCGCCTGCGAAATGTCGCGAATCGATTCCGACGTGTTTTTCGAAAGTTGTCTCGTCTCCTGCAGATCAGCCGGAATCTGATCCACAATACCATTCAAGTCGTCGATAGCGGTTTTGATGTTACGCTCGACATTTATCGCCTGATTCATGGCGTCATGTGCAACTGATGAAGACGATTGTGAGGGAATATTAGCCAGAATCTTGTCGATAGTGTCGAGAGTTTCTTTGTTGCGTTTATTTTGGTTATCAATCAGAGTTGCGTTAATTCTTGCGTCACGCAAATCGTTCTCAGGCTGTCCTGTCGTCTTTCCCAAGGTGAGTTGCGCAGCGCGCAATAATTCAACGCACTCCTCTTGGAAATCTGACAATTTCTGCTCAATTCCGTCAGACAGTGCCGTTGCATTGTCTGCAGCTATTATAGCGTGTTCAGTAGCGTTCATCGCGGCTTGAATTGCAGCTTCAATATCTCTGTAAGCCGAAACAGCTCTTACAGCGTTGGTATTACGAGTATCAGTTAGAAGACTGTCCAACTCGAGCGAACGATTATACAAATATGCCGCGTGATTATGAGCTTTTTGCACCGGATCGTAGAGATTAATTAACATCTGATCGTTCTGGGCAATAGTATTGTTTAGCGTTTGTTGAGCAAATGTGCCGTTGCTAATGTTGTCTTGTAAAGTAGCGATATTGGCCTTCGCGTTCTCAAGAAACTGGCTGGCGTTTTTATTGAGCTCTTCTCCGACATTCAAGTCTTCCTTCGCCTCGGCCGTGGAGTTTTTCACTATGTCCAAGTTGCCGGTTTGCGCCGCGATTCTATTTTCTCGATTCAGTCTGTCTACCGTGCCAGCCACTTCTTGAGCTTTTTGCGCCAAGTCCAGCATGTCGTCCATTTTAACGCTGGCGTTTTTTATCTTATCGCTGAGCTGAGCGGTGGCTAAGCTCAAATTGCTGACCGGAAAATTGTACTCCTGCATTTCAGAGACCAGAATGTTAGCCTGATCCGCTTGATCCACAGCCTTATCCCGAAAGTCGATAAAAGATACGTCCTTGATTCTCTTCAGAATCTCTTTTGCTTCTTTTAGAGAATTTTCAACCTTGGCGCCCGTTCCCAACTCGATATTCTGCGCTAGCGACTGTACCTCCGAAACAATCAAGTTCACCAGATTGATCTCATTTATCACATCCTCTTCCAGATTGATCATATTTTGCAATGTGTTTTCGGCATTATCTCTCGTTTTAACGCTGTCCTCGGACGTGAAATCAATCCGCCGCTTCTGACTGTCCACTTCGTAATTTAATCGTTCCAATTTCTCTTGCAACGGCAACAGATTCACTCGGTTTGGATCCAGCAATTGAACTTTCGGATAAAGTTCATTGACCAGGTCGTTGATAAACTTGAGTCGTTGATTTGTAAAATAACTTTCCGCAACCGTACTGTACTCACTCAAAACAGGTTCTAACGAATGTGCTATATCGTCCGTGACATCCAGAAGATTTCCTGTGCAAGAATCACAGGCAAAACAGCCTTGTGCTGGAATGAGCACATGTCGATACGGACAGTGATCGCACTTTTCGCCAATCACACCTGGCAAACAAGTGCACTGGCCGGTGGTTGTGTTGCAAGATACACCGACGGAGTAACCGGTGTGACATTCGCACGATGTACATCCGTCCGGTCCGTAGTCCCAGTAACCCGGGATGCATTGGTCGCATCTGCGACCGGTGACACCCGGCATGCATTTGCATTGTCCAGTCTCGTCGTCGCACTGACTGTTTTCAGAAGCCAATCCGCAATCACAGGGTTTGCAACCCTCGCAGCTGTTAAAACCGTAATGATCGGGTTCACAACGATCGCACTGCTCACCGATCACATTCTCTTGACAGAAGCATTGACCGCTGTAGCTGTCGCAGTGTTCCATTCCGCAGTCGTCACACATACAACTGCGGCAGTCTTTTCGTTCCACGGCATCGCCGAAGTAGCCGGGTGCGCACAAGTTGCACGCTTCGCCGTAAGTGTTGTTCAAACACTGTAGACACTCACCGGTAATACTGTCACACGAGCCGATCTGATTGGTGTCGATATTGCCGGAACATTCGCACGGTTTGCAATATTCGCCATACACCTCGGGAGTACCGTAATAGCCAGCGGCACAAGCTTCGCAACGGGCACCGTAATATCCAGGCAAACAGTCACAGCTGATTTTGTTACCCTCTTCGTTCACCTCGCAACCGGTGGCGAAGTTGTTCGAGGCAATTGGTAACGGACACGCACAGATCAGACAATCCGTAGGTGTGCCTATAGTGGCGTTGCCGTAGTAGCCTTGCTCGCAATACTCGCAGTGGTCGCCAGTAGTACCGTTCTTGCAATCCTCACAGATCCCGGTATTTACGTCACATGTGCTCGCGTGGCCGTTGCACTGACAGGGCGCGCAATATCCTCCGTAAGGTCCCGATTGAACTCTGTAGTATCCTGGAGCGCATTCTTCGCACGAAAGACCTTGATAATTGGGCGGGCACTGGCACTGCTCCACGCTGCTAGCCGGGATGCTGTATTGAGCCGAGTATTGTTCCGTTGTGACGTCTAAAGTCGCATATGACAATGAAGCTCTGAAGGTAGGATCCCAATACGTAGCACGAACGTATATTCCACGTAGATCTTCAAGAACAACCATAATTTGTTCTCTCGTTGCACTAAGTCGATTGCTAGTCAGAAAATTGGTCTCTACGAGACGAACGGATAATCCGTAGTTTACGAATGATGGCGGTTGCTCATCGGAATAGTAGAATAATGTGGTATCGGCCCCCTGAAGAACAACGTCAGCGGCGCTAATGGCCTTACCAAAGGGTCCCGTGATGTAATGGATAGTGAAGTTGAAGTGTCCGCCATAGGAAGTTAACTTCTTGCCGAGATACGCGTCAGGCGCCGAGAAGTAAACCAACGAATTGACGTTTTCGTCGTCGGTGATAAGATTTATTTCAGTTGCAGTATTATTTCCTATCGGATAGATTGACAAAGGGGTAAAATTTCCGCTCTTGTCAATGGGCATGACCACTTCCCAGCCGGCCATGTCTATGAGATAAGTCCAGTAGAGATTCGCAGAGGCGCATCTGGTAGTCTTGCCGAAGCAGAAACACTTGGTACAGCCGTCCTCGTTCGCGGCCTGAATGTCGAAGGTGCCCTCGCGACATACGTCGCACGCCTGGCCTTGCACGTTTGCTTTGCAGAAGCATTCGGCCGTGTACTGATCGCAAATTTCACCAGTAGTACCGCGCAAATCGCAATCGCAGCGTTCGCAATGCGGAAATTGCGAATAACCGGCACGGCAGCGGTCGCATTGACGGCCCACCACGTTTTCCTTGCAACGACAGCTGCCGTCTTGCAAGTGACACTGCAAATCACCGTTTATAACACCTAAGGGCGAGCAGTTGCATTCCTCGCAGCCGATAATCTGATGGAAACCATAGGTGCCAACTTCGCACTGATCACACTGTTCGCCCGTTACCCGAGGCGGACAAATACACCTGCCGGTATCCGGTTCGCAAAGAGCGGGACAGTTACACGGTCTGCATCTAGGAAAGCCGTAGAAGCCAGTCTTGCAGATTTCGCATCGTCTACCGATAATATTTGGCCGACAGGGACACTGGCCACCAAACTTGTCGCACTCGAAACTTGTAGAACCCTCGACGTCGCAGTTACAGGGCAACGCTCCGTTATTATAATTGGTTGTCAGAGAAAAGCTGGAATCGCGGCAAAAACCGTCTTCTGTGATGTTAATACGGAAATGATTGTTGCCGCAACGCTTGATAAACTCCTTGGTCTGATCAAACTGCATCTTGCTGAGAATCTTTTCGTTGTACAGATCAGCAGGAATCACTAAAACATAATCCAACCAGATGCCGCGTCCATCGCTCGGTTCTTTCAGAGTTAACATAAAGTTCTCGATCAGCTGAAATATGGTACTACCGCCATCGATCTGACGTACAATGCTACGGCAGCCGCTATTACTGGGACAATGAGAAACCGGAATCTTCGCTTCGTAAAATTTTCCGTTTTGAACTAACACGTCCAGTTCAAATTCAGGATAATCTGGCTGGTAATACTGCACCACAAAGACGTAGTCTCCCGGCTGAGACACTTTCGCATGAATATCTACCATCGTATCGCCGTCTTTCAAGTAAATCAACTTAGTAGCGTTATCATAAATACCAAGAGGGCGGTATTCAGATTCAGATACACCGCTGGACGTTTCAAACTCAATCTTCTTGGCATCAGCGGCACCGGGGAAGAGTCCCTGCACACATTTGCCATCTTTCCTCACACAGACGGATTTAGGCTTCACATAGTCGAGCGACCACTCATGATAGGGAATCGCCACTATCGAATCAATCGCAACATTCGTAGTTGGCTCGCCGGTCAGTACAAGACTGACGTAATTAGATAAGAAGTTCATAACGGCCACCTTGCCATAAGTATCGGTGACAACTTGTCGGCATAGGCTGGTATATCTACAAGGATTCAAGGTAACTTTGCCTTTGCCAACAGTATTGGCCTCAATCAGTAACACCGACATAGTCTCTTCTTTCGGAGTAATATAAGTCACTACAAGAACATGAGGACCGGGCTTGCTAATTCTCAAATCGAAATGGATTTCCTCTTGGTGAGTGTTGATAAGCGGTATCTCGTCCTCGCCGATTTCTTGCAAGGTCTCGCGATCAGTAAAGTACTCGCTTAACGGAATTCGGGCATTGTTCTCGTTAAGGAAGCCACCGTCGCCGTGGACTGAATCGAATCGTGTCAGGTTCGGATATCCGTAATGTCTGCAAAGTCCCTTATAACCGATTTCGCAGGGCACGTTCACATCTTGCGTAAGTATGCCACCTTCATAATATTCCGACGGCAGCAGAACAAAATAATCAAGGAATAAACTCTTCTCTGTAGCAATGTTGATGGACCAGTGTCCAGGATTCATGACCATGGGTGACGGGTGGTTTCCATGCGCTCCGGCAACCGTCACAAACGATGGTCGTTTAGTTGAAGGTTTGAAGTTCACTTTAAACACTTGCTCCACTTCAGACGGATTGTCAGGAATGATAGTGATGGTGCCGAGAATCGGCTCGTTATTGGGATTCACGTAGCGCAAGACCATACGGTAAAGCGAGGACTTGCTGATGTCTACACCCAGTACGATTTTGTTTTGCAAAGTCGAGTCAAACACGGCGTAACCTTTCCAACTAAAGTCCGGAAACAGATCTTCCGCGAAGTCATAACGTACGGCGCTACCGCTGGGAGTTCTGCCATCCTCAGCTTCGTACTGATATTGGTGAAGAGTAGGGAAGTAATGCGCCTTCAGAGGTTCTTTGCACGTCAGTCCAGTCACTCGCGGTTGGCAAGGACACTGACCGCTCTGCTTGTCACATATTGCATTCACAGAACCTCCGACGTCGCAAGCGCAATCTGCATCAAAAAAATCACAGCGCTATTAGAAGTATAATATTGAACGGGACTAAAAATTCGTACGACATTGCAACTTACCGGAACAGCCGAAGAGATTGTTTTCCTGAAGATTGTACGTTCCATCGATGCACCGTGTGCATCCTCTGTCGATCACGCCAGGTTTGCATATGCATTGTCCAGTCTTAGTATCGCACTCACCGATGCCGCCGATAACGCCGGGAATATTGCACTGGCACTCTTGAATACAAATAATGCTTTATGATAGAAAAAAAACGATCATTCCTCACATAAAGAAGTACGTCATGAAATGTACATATTAATAATTTCCAACCTTCGCAACCATCTGGATTGTAAGGTTGCAGATTCCAATAGAGCGGTTTGCACTGATTACATATCCTGCCCTCAACTCGATCCTTGCACTGACAAAGCTCGCCGGGTGGCAAAGAGCCGCAACCTTGGAAGGTCGCGACTATGCCAGCCGGATCGCAATTGCAACCTTCGCAAGTGGGAAAATTGTAATAGCCTTCTTTGCACTGTTCGCATCGGATACCGTCGAAGTTCTCGCGGCACTGGCATTTGCCCTCGCCGTCACAGGATACACCAATCGAGCCGTGACTATCGCAATTGCAAGCTAAACTCAAAAGGAAGAAGAGAAGATAAAACACAGGAAAAAAAACACAAATGTGTAAAAATACAATTTAGTTGAAGACATTCCAACAAGAAGAATCTTGATCACGCACTAATGCATTCCGGATATTTGTAGTATCCTGGACTGCACTGATTGCACGTTCTTCCGGCGAAGCTGGCGAGACACGAGCACTTGCCCGTGGCGTCACAGCTGACAGATGACGAGCCGACGGAGCTGCAGTTGCATGGTCTGCAATTTGGATAACCGTAATAGCCAGGAATACATTGGTCGCATCTGCTGCCGCCGTATCCCTCCTTGCACAGGCAAACGCCATCTCTTTTGTCACAAATACCGGGTTCTGTTCCACGCGCATCGCAATTACAATCTGCAAGCCGCACAAAAAACTATATGTCTATTATTGGGTAAAACGTGGATTTAGCGATACATTTAGTTGTTCAGTTTCGTTTTTAAATCACATCTCGATCAAACGGTGATATTCTATATCTGTTGCATTTTCTTAAAGAATAAATACCAACAGTTAAAATATTTTCGTACATGTGCAAAGTGGATAATTGAAGTAACCATCCTCGCAAATGTCGCATGTTCTGCCGCCGTAGTTGTTCTTGCACGTGCAGTTGCCTGACACAACGTCGCAGACGTCGCTCAAAGCACCCAGAGGATTGCAACTGCAAGCTGAAAATCGTAAAAAAAAAAATGATTATAATCATTATTTTCCAATCTTTTATCTCGAGATAAAAATTAGACTCACGTAAGCAGTCGGGGAAGTTGTAATATCCCTCCGCGCAAAGGTTGCAGTAATGACCGGCGTAATTTATCTTGCAAGGGCAGTAGCCGTCCGTCGCTTCGCAGTGATAACCGTCAGTGCCTTGCAAATTGCACTCGCATGGACGGCAATCGGGATAGCCGAAGTATCCGTAGTTGCAGGAGTCGCAGTTCGGCGGCGTGAATTCTTTCCGGCACTCGCACTTCCCGGTAGAATCAGCGCAATTCCCGGTCGAATAAAAGAAGTCGCAGTTGCAGGCTAATACAATGAGAACACAAATGTTTAATATTCTGAGAAATATATTGAAAGAGTAAATCTCGAAGACATACTTACGTTGACACACGTCAGTTGCGTTGAGCGGTTTGTCACGAGGTCTGTAGAATCTGGGCATGCAGCGGTTGCAGTTGATACCCTCGGTGTTATGCCTGCAATTTTTACAGATCCCACCGCCATCGTAATTACCGTGAATGTCGAGCGACAAGTGCTTCTCGTCGATTTCCGGATCGTAGACGCACTCGTCCGAATGTCCAAAACAATTACAGGCTGCAAAAGTAATTTGACAGTTTCTTTAATACATATGAGCGCGTGAAATCTTTCTTCGTGATAAAAATGAGAAAGTGAATTGTTCTTACGTTCGCACGTGAATTTCTGGAACGCCGTGGACTGTCGCCATTTCTTCTGCTCGAAGCCCTTGCAACACGTCGCGCACTGAGGCCCGCAGGTGTTATGCTGGCATCGGCAGACCAGCTTCTTCGGCATGTTGGGATCCTGAATGTCGCAAGTGTCCGCGTGTCCGTTGCACATGCAGCGACCGCCGATACTGATGTCCTTGATCGAATAGAAATACTGCGAACAGATTGATTTGTTTCTGAAAAATCGGCTTGAACAGAATACATCTGATAAAACTTCAGTAAAAAACAAAAAATCGAAACAGATATCTCTCGAAACGCGCTTACCGAATTTCCTTTAGGATCGCTAAACAAAGACTTGTGTTAATATCAGAAAATGACAAATATGACATTGCTTATCGCACATTACTTACTCTCCTTGTAACAGTCGGATCCTGACGGGCGACGGACATCAGATGGCCCAGCAGATTCTTCGTTCTGAGAAAGCGGAAGCGTACGTTGGTCGCCCGCGTCCATTCCTGCAGGAGGGTCGAGTTGAAGTAGTGCTTCGCCGAGGGCCGATTGTTCAAAATCGAGATGGGAATCTCACCGCCTTCGAGCGGAACCACTTGCGAGTACTCGGTGGTGCAGATCACGCTGTCGTCACGTGTGATCGGCGTGTGGCTGTCTACACCGAAGTACGTCACGCAATCACTGGCGGAATCCGAGAAGTATTGCCAGGGTGACCAAGTCTTGCCGTAATCTTTGGACTTCTCCAGAACCCAGAGCCCCGGACGAGGCGAATTGGCCATCCGTACGTAAACGTAAGCAACGTGGAATTCCTGTAGTAGTTTTTAATCAGAACATTTATTTTTTCATTCTTTGTTTTTTTTTTTTTTTTTAATAAGAAGAAAAAGCACAAATGAGAAAGGGGTATATAAAAAATATGAGAAAGAAGATGCGTGATACATTACAAAAGTTTGCTTACGCAAATATGTTATTAAAGAAGGAAGAAGAGAAGACGGAGAGCAAAGAAAAAGGCACACACACGGCGAAATGATAGTGCAAATGAGTTTCTAGGAAGATGATTAGCGGAAAACAGTTTTTGTCGTGAGCCGTAGCCGCGAGAAACGGACTGTACATTTTCGACTCTTCGTTAACGACTTACTTAAATCAAGTATTAAGATCGTCTTGAGAAAGTTGTATCACTTGCAACGATATGCGACATACGTCAAGACAATGTGTTTGCATCATCACACATTATAAATCATAAAACAATCTCTCTTTGCGCAAATAACAATTGTTTGACAAAAACCAATATATATTTTTTTTAATAAGATAAGATTTGAGATAAAATTTTTGGAGAAACCGTGTGACAATTTTCGACAATAAAAAGAACACTCGTATCATTGAACACAAAGTTCGTTTTCTAGCGTTTTGTCTTCAAGCTGCAAATTTCTCATTGTTCTCCGGAAGCAACCGGACGATAAATCTTCCTACTTGCAGGAAAACGCCTACCTACGCGATAGAATGTTTATGTCGCCGATAAAAGAATCATCGTGCCTCATCGTTTCCTGCGGTTTCTATATATACGGTTTACTCTCTACATCACACACAATTCTTTTAATGCGCTTTTGTAAAGAAGCTCTTTTGTCAAACAAAATAATCTATTTGTAAAATATTTAACGAAAACTCACTTGTCCCAAGTTTATCGTCAAATTCACTTCGTTATACTTCATTCCTCTGGACAAAGGTGGCGACTGCCACCAGGTTTCCATGCCGTCCACCGCATATTCAGGCGGATGCCACTTTTCGGGATTATCGGGATCGCAATAATCGCACACCTATCGGAAAAATCACAGAAATTGATTAATTAAAACGGATTGTTGCCTGTATATAGTTCAATCACTTTCGAAAATATTTCAGCGCAGCGTACTTGCCGGAACATCGTTTTGTAAAGATTTTACAAAGATAAAAATCAGTCTTTTTATTCAAAACTCAAGATACAAAAATCATTATCTCTTATGCGCTTTAAGAGTTAATAATAGATCAATCGAATTTATGTAACTGTAAATATCTTAATTTATATAACAGCTTCGTAACAAAAAATTTGTTTTGAAAGAAAATTGCTTAATATAATTCTTTTTTTTTGGCGTAAAATATCTGTTTAAATTTTAATCTTTGACAATAATATTTAATGAATTACCAAAAGATAAGATATATTTATGTAGGTCAACCATGAAACATACAGAGTCTCTCTAATTTCGAATGAACGATCGCGAGTCATTAAGGGGTCATCCCCTTATCTTCCGTTTTATCGGACATTCTGCTTCTGGTTCGTGTGTCAGTTTCTCTAACTCACTCGCATAGATGTACATTTTAAGATAATATTACGAACTGAGTGTCTCTTGTAATTTTGTAATTAACAAAAAATTATTGTTATTATTTAATTCATTTTATGAAAAAGTAACGTGTAATGCAATAGCAAAAATTTTTATCATCAAAATTTCTTATGCAAAATTGACGAGAGTTGCTTCTTTATGAATGATTTTATTCATGTCTCTCAAAGGGCATAAAAAGGCAATTACTTATTCCTTATCATTTCGTAATTTCTGAGAGATAGAGAGACAGAAAGCGCGCATGGTATATTTATAAATGTTTATACGAGTATTACACTCCGATGAGATGTAGTTTCTTAACACAAAAAAGAATAAGAAAAGGAAGTACTTAAATAAGCGGGTCGATGTCTCGGAGCTGATAAACTCTTGGACTCACGGAATCTAATGATAGAATTCGGTAGATAAAATTCGGTACGCGAATACACTAAAGACAAAAATATCGTGTGACTTCTTCGGCACATCTTTTATTCATATTAAACTGACGCGTTATTTGTATGTTGTGCAAATTCATTATCAACATACAACACATTTATATTCAAATATTAATTCAGAGAGCACATGCGTGCAAGAAAATCTGGTTTCATGTAAAAATTAATTTTCTTTTTCTTTTAAATATAAACAGTGTTTTAACAATCTCATACATTAATTAAAATTATGCAATTTTGATTAATTTAATTACGACAGAAAGTTTGACGAGTCTTAATAATTATACACAGTTCGATACATATTCGACATTAGATTTTAAACACCGGCTTTTTTTTCCAGGTATACATGTCGCTCGCGCTCACCTGACCCTGAATCAGATTGATGTCCTTTTCCTGATCGGCGTTCGCGCCGACAAGCTTGCAGTAGAGTTCTGGTCCAGGGGTGTCGACGCCGCAAGTAGCCGAGGCGATGATCTCCTTGCCCTCGGCCAGATTGAAGTATGGCGGCGTCAGGATTTCACTGCCGGACAGTCGGACGACGAGCAGAACACCGGCAAGAATTGCCGGTAACTGCATTCTGGCCGGCAGAAGGAAGTTCGACACAGCTACTTTTTCCTCGAAAAATTATATACTTCACTGTTCTTTTTTCTCTTCTTCTTCTTCTTCTTCTTTCTCTTCACTCCACGTTCTCCGCCTCTCCGTCCCTCTCTCACTCTCTTTTTCTATCGTGAGAGAGGCGATGATGCCAGCACGCCTTTTCGGTGTCGACTGTCCCGACCGCGGAATTCACCCAACGTCGTTGAGATGAGAAGGAGAAGGCTCGGTGGGGGCGGAACAGATCAGTGGTCTTCAAGCCAGATCACGAGACCCCCTTGGACCGCAGCTCAAACACCCTGTATTGTTCACGTTCTGTCCGTTCAAACAGGTTCGTGAAAGAGATAAATTAAAAATCGGAAACAAAATAGAAAGGTAACAAGTCAAATTTCATCACAATATTTTCACGCGTATGCTTATGCGCTTTTATATACATTTTTTAAAAATATTTCTTCCTAAATGATGACTGTTTACAAATAATTGTTACAAAGATTACACATAGTTTTGTACGATTTACACACAAGTTTTAAATATTGTTTTTAAAACAATGTAAACATTTGTTTGTAATATACCTCTCTATTCTTTATTATCTTCTCATGAAAATAATGTGATGATGGAACGAAGCGGAACTTTGAAGATCACTGATTTCGAATAGTCCGTGTAGATCGAGACCACATGACATTCTTCGTATACACGGATGTGCATAACGTACTCACAGAATAGAATCTCGTTAGCGCGTTTCAAATGATTATCTCGCAGCTTAGATCGATCTGTTAGATACAAAAGCAACATTGGGACAATCGTCTCTCTCGAATAAAAAAAATTGTATTTTTTTCTTGTTAATTATTTTGTCGTATTTGATAATTTAATCTAAAAAAATATAAAATAAATATTTTAAATAATCGTGCGTATATCCTTACAAATCTCTTAAAATATCTCTTTCTCGGGGCGAGGGGGAAAAAAAGGAACGTGGGAATAAAATCAAGGACAAAAAATTTGCGCGCGAGACAGAATGCGAATAAGATAAAATATATATATTTTACGAATTTCATAGAGCGTACGTTTCTGACTAGAACAGTTGCACAATTTTCCACACGTTCAATCCTGTTTCACCGCGCGGGTTCTGTAATAAATCGCGGAAAACATGATGCTGGAACTCAGAAGCACCGAGATAACGAAGTTCCCCAGCAAGAGCACGTCGGCCGAGTCCATCCATATCGTGAACACTCTCGCTGGAAAGTAGTCAATTAATTTAAGGTTTTTTAAGTACTTAGATTATTATTTTTTTGTCTTATCATCATGCTTAAACGTAAAAACATCGAAAACTTACTTAAGTTTGTGAAGGTAGATATGAACCACGTAAGAGGCGATACCGAGTCCGCGTTTTTGGCCCTCAGTATCGCTAGCAGCTGAACTATTTTACTGGAAGCGGAAATCGGAGTGCACATCGGCTAAAAATTCAATTGTATTCTTCGTTAAATTACATTTCGCAAACAGTACAAGCTGGATGTTTTTGTTTTTTTTTTTAATTCTCATACTGACCGCTAAAAACGTAAGTACAACATTTGGAACAATTTTCAACAACAAACAGCCAGTTAATTGGAAGTATGTTATGGCACATGCGAGAGACCACATATTGAGCTTGTTCTTATACTTCAGTACGAAAAATATCAGTACGTATTCTTGCGCCAGTATTATCGGATATTCCAAGTAAGACAATATCGAATATCCATTCGTGTAATTGTAACCGGTCATCACGGTGTAACTGAAGACGAAAGATCAATTTTTATCATTCTCTTTCCTCAAAAGGACTAAATCTGAGAAAGCAAAATAAAAAAAAAAATTAACGAAGAATTGAAAATTACCTCGTCAGTTCCAAAAACAGTCCCAACGTGGAAATTCCGTCGGTCGTTTTCACGGAAATTAATTTCAATATTTGCGGGATTTTCAGCACGAAGCACATAGCTATCGTTATCAAACTCAGCAAATCCGCAAACTGCTGCAGCAGCGTCATTAAATTTTTTTTTTTTTTTTTTTTTTTTTTTTTTAACTTCTAATACTCTTTACATATGTACATTCAAGTGAATAAATAATATCGTTCTTTTTTACGTCATATTTTTTTGATTATTTATTCCAAAAGCGAGGCGCGAACTCGGCACGCACGCATACGTGCGCTTGAACACCTGTGTGTCCGTACAACACAAAATTATCGAAGTTCGAAAGGTCTTGCTGTATTATCTCACCGCTTGTGTAATCATCCGAGAGTCAATCACGTTTCACTGCTGACTAAAGTGAGTTGCCAAATCTCTCAATCCGTTTTTGAACGTCGCACGAGCTCCCACATGCCTCTGAGCTCGACGAAAGACCAAACACCATTGGTGTCACTTTTCTCCGGGGTCTCTTCCTCCACCCTCAATCTCTCTGCGCTCCTTCCTTCACTCCACCTGCGTGAAAACATATGTTATGCCACCTATTCCCACTCCTTCTTTCACCCGACCTCTTACCCTTTTTTTACATTCATGATGAATGTGAATTATTGAACGATGTGGTTTTACCCAACGGGTTCGTAGAGTTCTGTATTACAGATCGATGGTAAACCCGAGGAAAAAGCGCCAGCAGAACATTTTGCGCGGCGCAATTGGTACGGCGTGTCGGGAGATCGAGGGGTTTAACGAGGCCGCTCTCTCGAGATATCTCGATCTGTCGCCTTCTCGTTCTCTCTTTTTCCGCAGTTCGCCGAGTGAGAACAGGAGAGAAGAAGAAAACGAGATTTCGAGGCTATCTGTTTCGAGAGTGACTCTCGATCTCTTTCTGGCATCGAGGGTTGGTAACGCCGGTTGCCTAGGCGTGACGCTCCGGAACACGGCGAACCGGACCGAACCGAACATGGTGCGAGGCGAAACGTGAGGGTGCTCCGTGTTGTCTCGCAGATATCGATTGGAGCCCGGCGTGGGTCCGCGCGCGTCATGCGGCGATCATGAGCGGCATACCCTTGCGCGACAAACTACGACGAAGTCCGGACTCGCGAGCGTGCCGTGGCGGTCAATTTAGCGCGGAGGTAAGCGCTACGACGTCGCCGAGACAACCCGTCTCTCTCCTGTCTCGCGTCGAACCTGAAACGACACCAACGTCTCTCGCTCGACGAGAGTGCGACGCGATTATATCAAACGCGAATCAAATTCCCGTTCGCCGGGCGCTGTTTCGCCGCCGTCCACCGAACGATTTCTCGTGACAGATTTCAGATTTAACACTAAATTGTCACGGTTCTCCGTTCTCTTTCTTTCTCTTCGTCTTCCTCGTTCTCTCTTCGTTCCGAACTGTCTCTCGACGTCGAAATTCACGCGAGTTTAGTCTCATTCAGCGTCTCACGTCATCGAATCCACAGTTTTGGTTAGCTGTCGAATAAATGTTATACAAAAAAAAAAAAAAAAAAAAGTTAATTTATTAACAGATCTGAAGCCTCTTCGCGGAGGTCGATGGTTCGCACATATGTGCAACACCGGAAAGTTGTTTAGATATTTAATTGGTGGATTTTTTTTTTTATGTCTGGCTCTTATGAGATCTTCAATGTGCTGCAGATCAAGGACAAAATGATTTAAAAGGATCAATTGTTATGATTCATGTCTGTAGTTGCACGCATTTATACTAAGATTTAATCTGCAGAATACATGTGTGTCATTTAGAACTTGCAAAATGCATTCACCGTGTTTTTATGATTGTAGGTTTGTCAACTGCGTTAATTTTGAAATACTATTGGCGGGTTTCCTTAATAATGGACCATGCAAGAAGTACAAGTGAACGTATGAATATGGATATCGCAAAGCAATCGTGTATCACCTATAGCATCTTGTTCCAGGTTAAGTATCTACAGTGTTAATTTGAAAGATAAGAAAATGCAAATTAAAAAAAAAATTAATTAACAATTGTAAATTTGCAGGGAGCAATATGGAAATATAAAAACTTGCGTCTACTGTAAACTTTTCAGCGCGCAGTTAAGCCAAACGAAATCTGAGATGGACTCCCCACCGTCATGTTCACTAAGCGCTGGGCCTCTCAGTGATCTTGGTAGCAGTGGTTTGGGGGGTTCAATTTCCAGCGATTCCGTTCGAGCGCATCTTGTGATGGAGGTAGTTTGATTGCTTCAGATTAAGGAAAATTTAATGTCATGTGTTTTTTATAACATAGAAAATGTTATAAACAATACGAAACGCGAACAATACGAAAATGTGATAAAAATCTTTTTCAGATGCAGGAAAGTGACATAGAGAGTAAATCTCTATCGCAAGATTCCTTTGATTATTCAGACGGTATGTGCGGCGAGAATTTCAACACTCTGAAGAAGGGCCCAGGTTGGGGCGACGGAGACGGCAAGTTAGAGGTTGAAGTAGTTGATGTTGCGATCAAACCCCCACCAGAATTTCAGGATAGTCCATCACCACCGGACTCGGAGTCCCTATCGGCGCCGATTCTGAGCTACGCACGTCTGATGAGACGCAAAACGCCAAGTTGGATCGACGATTACGCTGAAAATCTGATGCAGTCAATAGTAGAAGAAGCATTAGCTATTTCTTGTCGTATCTCTTGGCCTGAGGGAAGAATTGCACCAGCTATAAATCCGGTTCCAGTAGTGACGCGAGTCCAACAAACCAATCCCAAACGTATGTGGGACTTGATAACGCCGCCGGTGTGTCAAAGTGCCGCTACCATTACCATCACTCCGTACAACACGCTAAACCGACCGAACTCACGGTGCTCCCTAGCCTCCTCGCGGTTGTCCAGCTCGCACAATTCCATCAACACTACCGGACTTGGTCACAAAGCCGATGACAGTAGCTTTATCACGTCCGCGATGTCGCATGACGTATTGACTACCAGCGAGATCAGCGACATGTACAACGTGCCGTTCGATTCGGACATCTACACGGTGCCGATCGACGTGGTGCGGCCGTTGCACGATTTGCGGACGCCGCAGCGGCCTAAACGACATCGGCATCATCGCAAAAGACGGCGAAATGTTTCCGCGAGTTCGCAGAGCGAGCTGGAGGCGCACATTCAGCAAGCGCGCCATTATTGCGGCAAGTCCCGTGCCATCACGCATGTGATTAAATCGCAGCGTTTGCTGGCTGACGTGTGCTGCAACGAGGGCAATCCCGGTATCGGTAATAGTGGCGGCGGTGGCGGCGGTGGCACTGGCGGCAGCGGCGGTGGCAAACGGCACAGTGTGCCAGGCACTTCCGGTCGTCACAGTGTCAGAACATCGAACGGGCACGCACACAATATCGGCGAGCCGATTCACATGACGTTGCACGAGGTGCGACAGTACCTGCAGACGCTGTACTCGAGCTCGAGCGATTCCAGCGAGAACAAGATCAAGCGGGACAAAGCTCCGCTGCTAGGTCACACACCGGTGCATCTCGCTGCTACACCCAAACCTCTCAGTGTAAATAATAATAATAGGTGGGTGCAAAATACTTTTTAAAAAAAGTATATTATTTTCTTCTTGTTGAAGAAAAAGAATTTGCTTATTATTCTACAAAAGTCATAGTCAGGTTTTGCGGTTAAATTTTACGTTTCAATATATGTTTTCCATTATTGCTAAATTGATGTTGTAATAGCGATTTAACGGTATATCTATAAATACTCTATAATATAGCTATAAATAATCAGCATATCTATAAATAATCTCTAATGAGATATTTAATAAATAGGTATAATAATAACGCGCACATAGACTCGTCCACGGACACGCCGATGTCCAACAAGAGCACCAGCAACGGGCTGATGATTCATCATCACAACAACAATAACAATCACAACAATAATTCCAATAATGCGAAAAAGCACAAGAGAAACGCGTTCGTCGGTATCAGGCACAAAAAAGCCCGCGACGAATCGCACAAGGAGAAGAGCGAATCCGAGCGGGAAAAAATGAAGAAGAGCCAGCGTAATTTCTCATTGAATCTCAAGCAGACACTTTGCAACATCTTTCGATTTCGACGGCTGGGATCGCCGGATCACTTTGTGGAGAAACGTAACAGCATCGTGCAAGGGGAGATCGTCGAAGAAGAGGAGAGCGTCGATTCCGATCAACATGCGAACAATAACAATACCGCTACGTCTGAGACGGAGCCGTCCGCGCAGAAGTTGCCGTTTTTCAAACGCGCTTTGCCACCTCTACCGAAGAGTAACAGTCAAGTGGGCGTAGAACAGGCGGAGGAAGCCCTCACGGCAATGGCGCCCAAATGCGAGTCTCCGAGCTCGGTGCAACAGCAAGTCCCGCCGTCCATCGCGCGACCCGAAGAGGAGACTGTGGAAGATACCAGTATGGACTTTGCCGCCAGTATTGAAAAAGTGAAGGATGTAAGATTTCCTTTCTTATGGACTTGAGTGTCGAAAACATTCATATATATTCTATTTTAAAGTAATATTTCTCTTTCAATGTAGTACGGATGGTACTGGGGACCCATATCTGGCGAAGCAGCGGAGAAAATATTATCCAATGAGCCGGACGGCTCGTTCATCGTACGGGACAGTAGCGATGATCACTACATTTTCTCTTTGTCGTTCAGACTCAACAGTTGCGTGCGACACGTAAGAATAGAACATGATCAGGGTAAGTTTTATTATATGCAAATTGTTTTCCAAAGCGTTGTTCTAAATATATTCATTTTAAATTGGTTTCTTTCGATGGCAGGTAATTTCAGCTTCGGCAGTTGCACGAAGTTCAAGTCACACACGATTGTTGATTTCATTGAGAACGCGGTCGAGCATTCACGTAGCGGTCGCTACCTCTTCTTTCTGCATCGTCGACCGGTCTTGGGTCCAATGCGAGTGCAACTGCTCCATCCAGTATCGCGTTTCAAACAAGTGCAAAGTTTGCAGCATACCTGCAGATTTGTTATTCTGAAAATGGTGCGTAGGGATTTGATACCGACATTGCCGCTACCTCGCCGGCTTATTGACTATCTCAGCACGCCGCATTACTACAGCGAGCAACTCGCGGCCGAGCAAGACGACCGAGCCGAGTCACCGGTCAGCTCGTCAACCGGTGAACTCGAAAAGATCTGCTTCACACCGCAGGGCCTCTCGTGAGGCACAGCTGTGTGATCGTTTTCCTCCAATCTGCTCCCTGTACAGACACTCGCGTTGAACGCCGGCATCGACTTTAACGCGAATTTAACTCGCAGATTAATTGAATTTTTAACAAAACAGAAGTTTTTGTTTAATTTAAACTTGTTGACGCTCAAGAATTCAATAGTCACTTGAGTAAAGTTCTGTTTGAACGCAGAATTTTGTCTGTGACTTTGAGTGACTGACGCGTGTAATAATTTATTTTGTAGTATAGTTTTTATTTTGCTTAAATACGAGAATCTTTTTATTATACTTGTACACATTGTATAATCAAAGTTTCATCTACGTGCAATTTAATTTTGTTATTTGTTTGTTATATAATCAATATGGCTTAATTAATTATTGCAGTAACTTGCATCAATTAAATTTTTTATGAAGTTTTACTTACATTTTATTAAAACTTCGATTTTTTACATAATTAAGCTTTTACTAGCGTCAACATAACAATATAAAGTTAACAATTTTGCGCCTGTGATTTTGATTTTGACGACGCGTATCGATTCGTAAAACAAATATTGTTAAATGTCAAAGCAAAAAACAAACAAAAATAAGAAAATTTTGTGTGTATCTAGATACCGTGTATCTAGAGCTGCAATTTATCATTGTGTGTGTGTGTGTGTGTTTTAAGTCACCTAATTTAATTATCGAAGAAAGGACAATCGATTTTTTCTGCGCTTTTCGACAGAACTAGCGAATTATCTAAATGTTGTTTGCGACACTTCAAAATATTCTTATTTCCTTTCTACGAGAACAAGAAGATTTTTTGTTGTGGAACTTGCGTTGTTCAATCATACTACAAATCCGAAAAGAGTGCGTGCCATACACACATTTTTGCGAGAGGTTTTGATCTGCTTTTACGAATCGATCACGTGAAATCAGTGAAAGTGGTCTCCATTACAAAAGCTCTTACATGTACATATATATAACCAAAGGGAATTCTGGCAATATGTAAAGGGTTAGCTATAAAAAAATAAAAAAAAAAAACAAAAAAACAAATGTAATGCACAATCTTCAGCATTACATTGATTTCTTGTTCGTTTGACTAGCTAATTTTAAAAACTAATTAATGTTTAATTGAACGGGAACTAGTGAAACATATTAGTGACTGGTGCTATGTGAAATTATATTTACAATAATAACTTTTATTTTCATCTAGAGTATTCGTGGTTTGAAGTTTTAAGTCACGTGTAAACAAGACACTCGTCGAGAAGAAATCAATCGGGCCGTAGAGAGAATATCAGAATCAAATATTTATTTTTTATTTTTGTATTTATTGTGTAATTTTTTACGAAGGATTTTATTTAAATTTTATTGTTTTATGTATGTTTTCTCGATGGAAAAAATGAAGAAGTGACACAAACTTTCTAAAATTTTTTGGAGAAGTGGATGGAAACTTACTCCGACCAATCTTTCGATGTTACCTAGAGCTTAACAACGTGGCATTAGTATTGGATCTTCCAAAAAGTTTTCCTCTCAGTTTGTAGCCGAGTGTCGTGAGAAAAGATATGTTTTATGTAAATTATCTAGTTTTGTTGTCTCTGCTTTCTTTTTCATATATACCACATTGACATCGAAAAGTGGTTCGTTAACTGAGTTTTTGAAATATATATGATATACGGATATAAGTAGGTTTAATCAGAAAGTGTGTCGTTTGGAATTCGATTTTTGCGCTTTGGTAAAGTGACACGCACACATACATACACACATACATACGCATGCACTACACAAACGCATGTATACGCGTACATGGACAAATTTTATATCCACCAGGTAGATTTTACAATTACACGATTACTATTAATATTAACGAGATCGTCCAGGGAAGTCCTTCGTGGAATGTGTAAGGCATGTGCATATAGTTAATAATGGCACAATACCTCATAGTCACAGAAGGAGGTATATGTATACATATAAAGCAGAATTAGTAAGGTTTTATAATGAACATAATTTACGTGGGCATATACATATACATACATTCATATGTATACATATACATATATATATATGTGTATATATATAAAAGTTGGGCGCACAACACATAGCACACACACACAAAATAAACACAGAAAGAAAGAGAGAAAGAGCGCGTATGTGTGAGAGAGAGAAAAAGAGAGAGAGAGAGAGCGAGAGCGAGAGAGAGACTTGCGTCCTCATCTGTGAAAAAATTCTAGTTGTTATATAATGGAGCGTGTCTTATTTAATAAGATTATGTTTTAAGAGTCAGTTGCATCAACAGACTTGGTTAATTGATAGAGAAAAACACAGCAATTTTCTCTCTTAACTACTACTAGAAGTAGAAATAGAAAAAGAGTTTCCATTAAATTTAATAAATGTTAATTAACTTACGTTATTTAAAATAATTTAAATCGATTATGTTAAAATATGTTTAAATTTTAATTAATTTAATTAGTTTTAATATTTTAGTAAGGTAACTCTCTTATTTGTTAATTAAATTGATAAATTATAAATATATATTTTACAAAATAGTTTTTAGTCAAGAGCCGGTCAAGCTAATGTTAGTGCAATTTTAGATCTTAACGTTTAGTTCAAATTGTAATTAATATCTTGATTAATTACTATGTTTTACAGATATATTATAGTAGCCTTAGCCAATAATATGTAAATAAAAAATAATTGTTTATTTAATCACAGATAATGCTACGATCGAAATGTTAACTAGAGTTGGTGCAACTGGCTTTAAAAATTAATTGTAAGAACACACAGCGTTCTGCGCCAAGCGGGAGCCCTCGAAGGCTGCGACGTGTCCAAGACTGAAGATAATACTCGTTTATTAGATACGCGTGACAACATGCACGCAAACGTGCAGCAAAATCGAAGCATGCTATTTTTTAAACTAAAACAATCGGCATTGAAATGAGATAAGAAACTTCGAATTCGCATTCGTTAATAATTCGCGACACGTTCGCAGTCCGAGCGAGACTCGTCCAAGTAGCTCAAATCCCCGTCTTCGATTGTCGATCACAAATACTGCGTGTGAATTAGGGAAGTGTACGTGTCAAATGTTTTTGTATATTTGTAACATTTGTGATCGTCGGCACTGGCGAGGTGCGATTGCTTTTGAATGTACACTTCTTTCAGCGAAATGTGATATTACTGATAAACGGACGGACGTGCGAGTGATTAAAAATCAGTCTCGCGTCGAGCGAAACACATTTACAAACTTTTTAAGACGAATCGAATGTTCGCGTAAGGAATAAATATCCCGGCACTCTCTGTTGCGTATATAAATCTTGCTCTTAGTTCTCCGACTAACTAGTAATAAATATTTAATGCTTAAATCTGCGGGATAATTATAAGCGCGAAGAAAAAAACGAGAAGCTTTCCGATTCTGGTTGTGAGAAATGCTTGTAAAAATTCGTTCCGAGATCCGATCGAGAGTCCAAGTTGGTCATCCAGATCGGTGATACAATCGCTTGGCACAGAATGTAAATGCAACAAAATTTGCATCCTCTCTCGTATGCCAAAGTATATGCAGCTGTATCCAGAGTACAACATCTGTGTAATCTCGCGTCGAACGTACAAAGTTTTGTATTGTTGTAACTGTTTTAATTTACACACAAGTTTAGTGTACATTGTATGAATTTTTATGTGTTCCCCTTTAGATAGAAATATTCAAAGTAGAAGTTTGCGAGAGAAACCAAATTGTTTGATATACGGGAGTAAAATGTGTCAAGGAGATTGAAAAACTTAGAGAAACCCACGAGATGTTGTACTTCGGCTGTACAAACCAGTTAACATTAAAATCTTATTTATGAGTAATTGCTGAATGCTAGTCACAAATACCGCATTTTCTTTTTAGTTGGACTTCAGTATTGTTTACTAATAAAATATCAATTACCATGCGAAGTTTTTTGTATTTATTCTAACGTTTGATCCAAGAAAAAAGAAGAAAGTGAACAAAAGAAGTGAGCAAGGAACAAGCGAGTGTACTTTTTAAAGTTTTGTGAAAGGAGAGAGCGAAAAAAAAAGTGAAGTTTTGTCACTTATAATTCAAGTTTTGCCGAATTGGCGCAAAAAAACCTCTTTAGTTGTGCTTCTTGTGCGTATAATCTAGACACGAACAGACTCAATAAAATCTATAATCACTTTAAAACATAGACTTGTTTGATCCTTGATATCAGATCCACAATTTGATCGCAATGATCACTTATCGTATACGATATAAAGTGTATTAATTGATTTATTCTAGTCTAACGTGCGGGGTGTTTTGCGTAAAGCAATTTGACGCCAATATCTGAGAAAATGCGAATTAAATCACTGTGGGAAAATCTTCTCGAAAAGAATTTTATTCTTAAAAACTTTCTTAAAGTCCAATTACTTTCTTTTCAACGAAATTATTTAATCATTTGAATTACGTCGCTTTAGGCGAGATACTCCGCATTTTTGTCACCAAGTTCGATTGTTATCAGAGTGGAATGTGCACGATAATCAGACGTCTGCTGTGGATGTTTTGATTTTGTACATATAATGCGATAAATATATACGTTCCGGGATTTCTACTGCAATCGCGCGTCGACGATTTCTCGATCGACGCTCATCATTCTGTAGAAATAACAGTAGAAATAACAGACTGCGAGTTTAGCTCGTTTTCTTGTTTTGTTAATAAAAATTATGAGTTTTCTGACAAACAATTTTCAGTGAGAAAATACAAATAACTGTTCCGCTTGTTATTTTGTAAACATACACGCGTAATACACACATCTTTGTAAAATATTATAAATATCATTATTTTTAATTTGTATATCCTCTTTTCACAGAGAAAGGATATATTCAAATAATATTAGTCGATTAATTAGTATTAAGTTCTCACCGATGTAAATTTACACGCGGTTATATAAAACCACAACACCTGCGAAAAAAATGTGATAATTACTTTAACATCGCTGTAGAGTAATTCGTGGGATCAGTTGGTAATTTTAAGTGCTAACACTTAAACGCGTCAATCACGCATCCAAACATAAGAAGTGAATCCTGTCCTTCGTTATCGGTTTGTCACGATGGAATGGTATATGTAAACGTATGAGGTAACAGCATACGTATTTGATTACCCATGTTTGTACTGCAATGTTGAAACCAAAATACATTTTTTGAGATTAACATCCGCTGATTTTTGTAACGTCGAAAAAACCGAAGAAATCAAGAATCTTTTCTAAGTTTAATATATAAATAATCAACATGTTGAAGGAGAAATAATAATTAACAAGATTGATGTGCTACACAGATAAAAATTTTATTACTTTACACAGAAAAGCGCTAATCAGACGCATAAACGTAACAGTTGTCATATTTTTTCTTCCTTCTTTTTATTTCATAATTTATTTTATCACTTTGCTCTAAGGCGGAATACCCAGAGTCTTTCTCACTAGCTTTTGTGCTATTCTTTCAAATTCGCTGCGATCTTCTCGCCACATCTTGGCGGCATCTACATTAGCTCCACTTTCGTCATTCGGCTCTGCTAACATACTTACCACACTCAACAATATCTTTTCCACACTTTGTACTGGACTCCATCTTTCCGCGCTGCTTTCATAACCCATTGGATCATCACCGGGAGCATGTAATATACTTATACAAACTCTTCCATCTGCATATACTAGATAAAAAGAGGAGAAAGACAATTGTATTAATTTAAACAGAGATCTCTTATACTTCTAATTTTATTTATAATTATTTATAATTGTGTAATCTTACTGTTAGGATGAAACATCTCACAGGTGAACTGCATCTTTGGAGGACTCAATGGATAATCTGGAGGAAATATTAACTTTGCTGGGAACACTCCACCTTCAAAACATGTTCCTTCTGGTCCACTAAAAATTCAACACCAATATCAAGATTGGGATTTAAACAATTATTGGTAAATTAGTACAAGTTCTATCTAAATCACATGTATACATAAATAGCGTTTATTCACATTATTACTTAACATTATAGTGCATTTGAATGTAAACATTATATATAAATCTGATTAATAAGCAAATAGCACATGACACAATCAAATTATTCTGAAAAAACAATATTAAAGAGACTCACGTAATGAGTGCTTCCCATTCAAAGAAGTTTTCCTCGTTAATCGGGCCGGCTATAATACCCTCAGGTGGATTCAAGGTTAGCTCTGCAAGTTCATGACATATGTACATATATAGACCAGATATTAATGTTCCACAGAAAAGATTTTGCAAAAAAAACAAGGAAAACTTCATGTAACAGTATCGCTAAGCGAACTAACGCTACCGTAACGTACCGAGAAACTAATAAAAACAAAGTCAATTCTTACGTTTATATTCTGCCATCAGTCTTCTAAGAGCTGAACCCGCCATCGTTTTTTCTTATCGCGTATAAATGGAATCCGTTCAGCTGCTTGAAATGTCAAATGACGAAGAACTCTTTCGGTCTGGCACGATTTCTTCAGAAACTTAACCTCAAACAACCACACACAAAAGTTATCCTATACGGTGCGATTCATTTTAGCGTCACATCAGAGCTCAAAGATGACTCCATCTCTGACATTTATAAATTTTATTGCGCGTGTTCTTGTCACCGTGAAAATACTTGGCTTGAAGTGATTTATAAATACAAAAATATAATCACTGATTTACTGACTTTCTGTTTAATGAGCAAGTTCCACTTGCCGTTCGCAACGCTCATGGAATCATTTCGTCTTTGTTTTTCATCAAAAGTTAAACAAAGATAGGTAACGCTCACGAGCGTTGCGAACGGAGAGTAGAACGTGGAACTTATCCAATGTATAGGCTGTGTTTCGATGCCAGCACTGGAGATGTGAAGTTTTTTTTATTACTGACAGTGAACATCGGAACGTAGTCGATAACAAGTGATATTCATTAATTTTATCATTAGGTATATTTATAATGAAGTAACGCACGATATTACGTGTATATTTATTTTACTTTTTTTTTATCCTAAACGCGTCTCTTCAAAATGTGTCATTTTTATCTCTTGCACATGTGGCTTTGCTAATTGGCGATATACTTGACTTTAATAACGAAAATTTTTGCATGTGTTATTAGAAGATTGACAGTTTGATTGTTGGATAGAGAGAGTTGTAAAGTCCTAAAATTTCCTATATTAAATAGCCAATTGGCACACTGAAGAAATGTGACATATGTACATGTTTGGTGTGCATGTTAAAATGATGATTTTCGCGCACTTCTGCTTCTTTCGTTATAACTACGTTATTAGTTCAATACTCAGTGCAATAGAATCAACAAGTATTTACAGTTCTTTTCTAAGTGGACATTTTTCTGAATAACATAATACACATTCATATATAATCATATTAAACACAAATGGATACTTTGGTAAACAATGCCGATGCTACTTACAATAGATTTTCCTATACAACTCTATGTCACATTTGCAAGAAATTCGATAATAACGTTGTTTTGAAACGGTGTAGCGGGTGCAGAATGATCTTCTATTGTAGTCGCGAAAGAAAGAACAGAAAGAACACTGGTCGGAACATAAAGATTTATGCAAAACTATACGATATGTGCGTGGAACTTACATGACTGGATTATCCGTAAGTCAAGGGACGGACATTATGATGAGATTGCTACAGGAGAAAGTGACATACAAATTGCAACGGAGATTGAAAACGTACGAGGTACAAATGTTCAATTATCCAAGGATGTGTCTGGTCTGCAAAAACCTAAATGGTCAAATCGAACACTGTCCACATTGCATGGCTGTGTGGTTCTGTGCAAAACACAAAATTAATCACGATAGTGATACTTGTGACCTTCTGAAACTGTGCTTCAAGTCAGATTTACTTCTTTCTCGAGAGAAGTCTGTAAATTTAATTGTGGCTTATATACGACATACGTCATATGAGAAGAAATTTTCTAACATGAAGGAGTACATAGACATTTACGGAGATGATGGAAATATTCGTCCGGACACATCCTCTGACTTACTGAGGATTGAGCAGTCAATGTATCTTACATAAGACATTGACAGTACTTTTTGGAATGCGTGTATTAGATTATATTCAATATATAAAGACTGTAAAAAATCATTAGTCATTCATGTTATCTTCATCCAAATGTGAGATATTAAACTTGCCTGAATGGGAAATTTTATTACATATTCTTTACTAATCTAAAATGTCTAACACTGTTGTTGTCCTGATAAGACCAAAATTAGACCAGACTAACAGGCAAGAGCTTTGTGAGGTTTGTCAACAGAATGAAAAAGAATTTTTAGAGCAGCCAAATGTTTTCTATACACAGTATACAAAATTTCCAACCTTTAGAGAACCAGATTTAATTATAAGATTTACCAATAGTTTTTGTGATAGTCACAGTGAAATACTTGACGAAATATGGATGTTGTCTCTTAAGATAATAGCTAAACAAAGTTGTCCTTTATTTTTGTGTTACCCAAAAGAGACCAGTATATTACATATGTTAATAAATAATGAGTTAGGTAATAGAATAGAATATCAATATTATAAAAATCTATTTGCTAGTTTAAAACCAAATAGAGATTACGATGACGATCCAAAATGTTCCGTATATTATGAAAATAATTATTTAAGTGTATACAAAAGTCTCAATTCACAATAACACTTGTACATTTGATTGTTTTTATTATAAAAGTTGCTAAGATATTGTGTATATCATTAAATTTATATATATATATATATATATATATATACATAGTCATGTACAAATTAATTACTTTATATTACCGTGTTTTTACAAGAATAGGATACAGTATTGTTACAGTGCGAGTGTAACAATACATGATTTTAATCACTTTTTATATATTCTGTTTTATAATAAGTACGTGCGAAAAAATATGCACACACCAACATAATTATTTATTTTACTTTTATGTTAATCAAAAAACGTCCCAAAATTTTGTTTTCCACTTGTGTAAGTATAAACTATATTCATATAATCTCTATATTCATATAATACTATATATGTATATGTATAGCACATAATATCTTCCTTTTTTTCGAATAGGAATTCTGCATTTTTGATCTTGATACGGACTTTCAACTACAATGTTCATTATAGTAATATGCAATTTCTTATATTTTTGAAAAGAAACGTTAAACTTTAACTTATTAATTTCTAATTCGCCATTTTAGTCGCAGTTATCTGCTAAATCGCTACTTACTTTTTTAAAATACTTCTAGTATTTTGATATACAATACATTTCTTATGTCGCTAAATTTATCTTCGATTTTTTTTCGAGTTACGTATCTTCATTTACTTACACGGGAATTTTTTTTAATTAACGTGTTATCTTAGACGCTATGTTTGTATAATAAAAACGTAGGACAATAATACGTTTTTATGCTATTACATGCTATTAAATGACTGGCTATTAAATAGAGAATTTTGAAAATCTAAAATTCCCTATTAATACGCCAATTGGCATACTGAAAAGATGTGACGATATTCCAAGTATCATCATTCTTATTAGGGTAACGGATATCTTTTGCACACTTTCTTCTGCTGTCTTTTGGTAGCTGTTGCTAGCTCGACACGTTTGTAGAAAAAGAATTATATCATATCGTGCAGTTTTCTTCTGAATACATATTAATCTTTTGAGTAACATAATACACGTGTGTACGTAAATAGAGCCTGTAACAAAAATGACTTTGGTAGAAAAAGAATTCAATTTTCAATTTATATTTAACAAACTGATAAAACAATTTTTCTACTCGACTTTGTGTTACACCTGCAAGAAATTCCGCAATAATAACGGTGATAATTTGAGACTGTGTAGCGGATGCAAAATGATCTCCTACTGTGATCGCCAACATCAGAGAGAACATTGGCCAGAACATAGCGATTTCTGCGAAGCTGTAAAATATGTGCGTGAAACCTACAAGAGTGAATTATCTGCATGTGACGAGTCAATTATGATGGAGTTTTTAAAAGAAAAGGTGACGGACAAATTGGAACGTAGGTTGAAAATGTATGAGGTGCAGATGTTCAAATATTCAAGGATGTGTTTTGTTTGCTGTAAAACAGAAGAAGTAAAACCATGTTCAACTGGCAAGGCTGTGTGGTTATGCGCACAACACAAAAATAATCACGACAGTAACATTTCTGACCTTCTACAACTGTGCCTCATAACTGATGTATTACAAATTAAGAATACTCCATGGCTAAACGAGACTTTATCGAAATTTCCTTCCTACGAAAAGGAATTTTCTAACATGAAGGAGTTTATTAGTACATATGCTACTATAAAAGATGATCCCCCGTCACTTCCCCGTGAGTTATCTGAAATTAAACTATCAACTTTTATCACTAAACCATTGACGGTAATATACGGAATGCGCGTATTAGATTATATTCCACTATATATAGAAAAGAAGACAGAATTAGTTCTTCATATTATAGCCGCACATATTAGTGAATCACTAACTTTGCAATATTGGGAAATGCTACTCCACATGTTTCCCAACCTAAAATGTTTAAAAGTTATCCTCATAGGACCAGAAGTGTTATACATACAAAATCAACCGGTTTGTGATATTTGTAACCAACAAAAAAAGATATTTGTAATAGAGTGGCGCGATGAATCGTACGCAGACTATGTACAGCAGGAGGATATTTTTAAGATACCAGATTTAGTTATAAGATTTTATATTGACAATTTTTATGACGATTATTACGAAATACTTCAGTCCATATGGAAATCTATAGATAATATAATAAATACTGAGTTAGGTAAAACAATAGAATATCGCCGTTATGAAAATCCATTCGCTAGTTTAAAACCATGCAGAAGAATGTATGATGATGATTCGCAATATTCAGTATATTATGACAACAGATATATTAATGTTTATAAGAGTCTGTGTTCTTAACACATTTTTATTTTGTGATTTTAACAAGTTACCGAAATATAATTTGTTTTCGATATTGTCACGCTATTTTCATATTAAAATATGTAATAATAGATTATATTGTGATACAATCATATTATAATATACACCAGTAATTTTTACAATAATTAACCGATTTGTTATCGATAACGGAAAAATTGTATATAGCATTATTAACGCGTGGAACAATATGTGATAACGAACGATTTTAATGTTTTTCATGTAAAATACACAACGCATACACATTGTATAATTATTTATTTATTTTTTTTGTTTTATGCTAATCGTTAATTTCTAACCTTTTGTCCGCAACCTGTACATAAAAACTCTCGATATCCGTAAAATGTCCTATCCTAAAAAATCTAAATCATATTTTCCTATTTTTTTAAAAGAGATTTGTGTACTACTTTTTTCGATTTCGGTTTAGTTTCAATTACGCAATGATCCTTATAGCAATTGTTCTTGTACTTTCTTATTAAAT